>JAXQQM020090757.1:0-21707 GCA_034641835.2 Pinus albicaulis | reverse complement strand
AAGAAATGCCTGAACAAGCCTCCTCTCTAGCTGATGCTACCGACACTGCAAAATGTGTGTTTGGTCAATTTAGTGTGTCCTAAATTGCTACATTTAATTTGTCAATCCGGGATTCGTAAGCTGACGAAGTGTGGTACACTATATGTGCAAGATAACCTATCTCTTACTTTTTTGTCGTTTTTGGATTTTTTGTGAAATTCTAAAAGACAAGTATGGAGACAAATATTCAAGACAACAATGTCTTTCTAATGATTTTCCAAACTTCAAAAGAATTTTAAAAACACACAATGAAAAAATTTTAATTCTTCAAAGAAAATGAAATTAAAGAAAATGAAATTGCATCACTACTCTAGTCAAACAAACAATGAACTACTGATCATGAAACTCATTATTCTTGCTGCTGTTCAAACATAAAAGAAACTATGCTGAAAGAAATTCAAAAGTTGCAACAAAGTAAATCTAAATCAAATTACATCAACTTATCTTATGATCCCTCATCATTAGTCCAGCTATGATTTTCGGAGGTAACCATAAACAACTTGAGTAACCTGATATCTAACTTGCAGAAAGTAAACTAATATCAAACTACACATTCATAATTCAATCCCTCACCATCAGTCCAGCTGTGGCTTTCGGAGGTAACTGAAGATGTCATGAAAAATTTAATATTTCCAACATGACGTAAAACTAATATCAAACACCATTCATACTTCAATCCTCACCATCGATCCAGTGTGGCTTTGAGCTGGCAAAGCCAACATGAACAATTTGATATATCTAAATCTAACTACTCAAACAAATGTGCAAGATTGAAATAAACAAAGCAGTACTGAAATTAAACAGAAACTAGGAAAAGTAAATTAGCAGCAGAACAATATTAATTCCATGTCATTAGTCAAAAATTTATGGAAATGCCCGGGCTGCCTATTTATAACCTGAAACAAGAACGCTGATCAGTTAACAATAACACAAAACATGAAAGACAGAAGTAAAATGTAAAGCATGAAAGATTGTAAACAGAAATGAAGCATATATACTATGAAAGATGCAATGTATAAACACATGAATGAATTATGGCACAATGAGCTTAAAGAAATAAAACAAGAACTATACAATAATACACAAAACCTCAGCGTGTGCAGGGGCCCTCTACACCAGCCTTGGCAACAATCTTCAAGTACGAATTACGCTTGGAAACAGAGTCTTCTTATATATTAAAATGCAGTCATAACAGAAAGGTGATATTACGGCACAGTGGCAACGTAATTACATTACAGAGCTATCTGGAAGCTAATGGAGACTAATAAAAACTAATAGAGAGTAATCTAATATGCGTATGCAAACGCATTATTTAACAAAAGTAAATATAACTAATTCTAAAGTTTGGTGCGATGAAAGGTGCTACTATTAAGCAAACTAGGTCAAGATCTAGAGATCATAGTACGGCGTTGGGAAGTAATCTATGAAGGTGGATCAAAACGAATTAGAGCAGCAGAGCCATGTGCAGTGTTGATATTAATATCGCGTATTAAAGCAATGTATAAATCTCACGTGGCCAATGATGCATTGTCGTGAGACTCTATAATTGAAGCACTTGCTTTTATTGATGCGCCAACCTCCTTAGGTGAATTTTCCCGAGCCAATAGGACACGATCCATGTCCACATCATTTCTGACTTGCCCATGTGGCTCGAATTGCCTGAAGACACCTGCAACATAGACTTTCACAAAATGGCTGCGGAAAGTTGCAGCAGCTGCGGAAAGTGGCAAGATTCCGCAGCTAAATGAGCAAAAATCTAAATCAAATAGCAGACACAAAATATAGTTAAAAACCATTTTAGATGCTCTTTTGCAATTAATATACAATGATATTGACAACTTGGAAGGTTCAGGTGAGTGAAAAAGGTCTAGGAAGATGTATAAGAAAGATGCAGATTTGAGACTCAACAATGTGCATCGGTCCCAGAGATGCGCCAATGAATCTTCCTTGTCCCTATACATCATCTGATATGAAAAGATCTCTCAATACCATAGGATCCCATCTTGATCTCTCACGGTACTAGCCAACCAGCAATGCCAGATCCCATCGCCACCATGGCCAATAATCGCCAAGTCCCACGGCTCAGGCTTCTACTTATACAACTGTAATTTGACAGTACTCTGGAAGGCGAACCATTTTCGTGCGTTGTGTCTGTGACTATGTGTCTTTCACAACTATGTACAACTCATCACCTCTCAATCCAAGTCGTGACAATCTGGCCCCGTCATAACTCTCTGAAATCGGATGGGTGTTGAAGAAACAATGACTTGTGCCCACATGGTGGAATGTAACATCTTGCTGTGTCAGGGCCCACCCTTGCTTGTTCTCCTACGAAGAATACCGTACCATCTAGAGGGTACCAACTCATGATCTCCTGCCAGTCCATCCTGGAAGAAGAATCCGATGTAGCAATAACAACGGCATATGGAACACGCCTGAAGTGTTGCCGCCAACCCGTAATCAACTCCCACTTTGCTTTCTTCCTTTGTTTTCCAGTAAACTTCCTATAAAGAGGGTCCCTCTCTCTCTATAATAGGCCAAAGTGGGCAAGATATGCTGCAAGCTCCATCGATGTACTCCTGGAGAGTGCTACCCACTAAAAACACTGCAGCTCTTTTGACTGCATGTACATCTATCTGTGCCTCATCCCTGTGTCGACCCACAGATGAATTCTCCACCATATCCAACAACTCCTCCCACTCATGATCAGGAATGCCATGTTCTCGCTGTCTACTGGCCCCCTGCAGAACAATCCCATCAACCTCCAACACCTCCAGAGGATATGGATCTGCAACTTCTATCACTGTACTCGATGTCAGTGCATCTGACTGCCCCACCTCAATGGCTGGCCCCAATGTTAGCCGCATATCCCTCATCGGCTCAATGTGGGCGCCCATCTGGCTCTCCCCCAAAGGAATATCGTGCCTGATGTGAATAGTGTCCTCCTCTGTCGACTCAGGCTCCATCACCTGCTGCTCTAGCTGAATCGTCACAAGTGACTCTTCACCCAGAGTATCTCCCGCAGAGTCCCGTGACTGCTCACCCTGGACACTGGAATGCAGCTCCGGTCTACTGTCACCATCTCTGCATGACTGCTCTCGCTCCCCAGAAGCGTCCTCAACTGATCCTATGGACTCATATGAAAAAGAGTCCTCACCCTGGCATACAGAAGGAATGCCCTCCTGTTCTACCTCCTCCACCTCATTTGCATTGAATATGCCATCCACCCTCTCGATAAAGTGTCTATACAATGTCTGAAGCCCAGACACATACCGGGATGCTACCTCTGCTATACCCAGTATCCTCTGCTCATGCATGATCTCAACATGCCCTGAGGGAAAAGTGACACATGTCTCCCTCATGACCCGCTCCCCAAGCGTAGGCTCAGCGATGACTGATGGGCCACCCCTGCAGAGGATCATCTCATCCCCTAACCTGTGGCTGTCAGCTAGCGCCCCGACCCAGTGCCACTGCTGAGAAGTCTCTCCCCTAGTGTGTTGAGTGTCATCCAAATATCTTGGGTGAGCCTCGCGTACCCCGCTGTTCATGCCCAAGGTGCCAAAGGACAATGACAAAATCGACTGTGCCCGTGAGTGATGTAGAAGAGGGTCAGGTGTGTGAGTCCCCACAGATAACGTCAAGTATCGCTCATCTGTCTCCCCATCGATCCTGGGTGAAATACCCCCAAAGGTAAGTCTGGTGTCCCTGTCCGTGAGTCTCCCTGGAGGCAATGCTCTAAGACCCTGTTGTGCAGCACCATACGCCCTCGCATACCACTGAACATCCCTGTACTCCTCGACATGCCATTGCACACTGAGGCATACCCCTGTATACTGCTGGATACCCCATGCTATTGTTGTACCACCCTATACCGTCTCGTGCCCTGACTGTGTCCAGGCATCGATCACTCCCCGTGTGCTCTCAATGTGATGTAGGACACTCCTCCTCCACAATCCAGTCCCACACACTACGGTACACCACCATGCAACTCCATGTCCACCAATAGTCCACTACTCAATGCTAGAGGCTCCCACACATCCCTAGATGTGATGACCTAGAGCTGTGCCTCTACATGTCGGACTACCCCCAATCGGTATCATCGTCTCCACCGTTGCATCACTATACCTGCCGACGAATGGATCATCACTCCAAACCCTCCTCGAGGGGTCCGAGAAGTGAATCTCCCTATGTGTCAGTAGTGTTACCACCACTGCTCAGCTCCGCTGCGTCCTCTGTGCCCCACACAAAGGTGAAGAATCCTTGGCCCCATACAAGGCGCCATCTGGTGGCCTGCCAATGCCACCTCCTCCGACAAGCTCCTGCCAAGGTATGTTGACCACCCTGTGATCCCGTGTATAAGTGTCATACCAAGACAACCTAGGGAGTCTGCCCATAAACTGGTTGGCCACTGGAGTTGACCAAAACTCCCCCAGCGGATGTGCATGCTCTACTGCTAGGCCAACTGTACCCTCCAAGACATAGTCAACCGACCTGCCTGGGAAACGACAAGCAGTCCCACCTAGATCCCAATGCCAGTCTGGGATTCCTGTACTCCCAGCACCTGGAAACTCCTGCTGAACTACATCTGGGTCCACCACTATCTCTATAACCCACTCCACTGGGTAGCAACTCAAAATATCTCGCCATCCAACCTCAACATGTGGATGATGTACCCTGTGCAACTCTGATCGTCTCATACTGCTATCCAAGTCAACGTATGAGATCTGACTAGGTGGCTCCGTCTCTCTCTCTCCAATAGGAAGAGGTGACCCAACAATGTTTCTAGTCCCGTCCATGCATGCCTGAAGGGGAATGATCCGATGCTCCAACGTGCCCTCTGGTTGTACCATCAGGGAATCCAGTCGTTCCCCAATGCAGGCCAACTTGGCCGCCGACTCGGCACAAGCCACTCTCATGCCCTCCAGCTCCTTGTCCTGCAACAAAATGGCCTCCCGTACTGACATGGCCTTCCCTTTCAAAACTAGAAGGTCTGCCCGAAGCCAATGATACCGATGTCTGCGACCATCATCCAATACCTCTGTATCTCCTAGTGCCTCATCGAAGGTGGATACATCTCTTGACACCTCACCCATCTGTTGTGTGTTGCTACCACCTGAAAACTCGAACACGACTCTGGTCATCACCTCAATGGATGGCTCTACTAGGGTAGGCTCTACCTTCTCCACTACGATATCAACCGACACGGCCAAGGAGGTCTCCAATGAGGGTGAGTCCTTTGTCACACTAGGCGTACCCTCGAACTCCCTGCAATCCTGTGTGCCCTCATCCTCCAAGTGCGAGGTAACCATTTTGATGGTTTCCCCCTCCGATACTCGGTCAAGCTGGAAAGAGGTATCCAACTTCTCCACCCAAGCTTTTTTCGAACGCTTGGATGACCTGTCAAATGTCGGCAAATGGAATCTGCCCACTGTGCGCTGTAAGCCCCCGTCATGTGAGTGCCTGTTCCCTCTGTGAAAGTTGCGAGGTCTGATATCCCGCTGGAGATGAACAAAATCTCTGAATGGAAGGGCATCCCTGAACTCCTGCCCATATGCCTGATACTCAGCGAAATAATCACCCATGTGGCCAGGCTCTGGCTCCTGCTGTGCTCCTGCCCCTGTGTCCGCACCCAGAAAAGTGGGCATGGTAGAACGTGTGGGTGTATGTGATGCCATATGCTAAGTGGCATCATGCTCCAGCAAATGGTGGGATGTGCCTGAACCTTCGCCAATCTGGAAACCCCTTGGGGTTTCACGCTGTCTGGCCTCCACAGCAGTGAATCTCTGTCCCATCACCTCAATTTGCCTCGACAGATCCTGTACTGATTTGAGGAGCATCTCCCCAAATCTCTTTGCACCATCATCACCTGCCATCCGGCTCCTCCTGCTCTATGACTATCATAGGCTCCTCCTGAAACTGCATTGTTGCTCTAAGACTACACTGCTGCCTAACTTGGGCCTCTGATTTACCGACTGAAAGATACTCAGAAAATTCTAAGAATTTGGGGAGATGATCCTTGCCCACAACCCAGAAAAACCCAGAAATTGTTTCTTCTAATTCCAACCTTCAAAATCTGACCCTTTGTAGTTTGGCCCTCTTCCAATTTCGTTTTCTCTCATTGCAACTGCTACTGTTAATCATTGCTCTCCAAAATCCTCGAAAACCTCTATATGGTCTCTTTCC
The DNA here is from genome assembly GCA_034641835.2 of Pinus albicaulis. Classification (NCBI taxonomy): domain Eukaryota; kingdom Viridiplantae; phylum Streptophyta; class Pinopsida; order Pinales; family Pinaceae; genus Pinus; species Pinus albicaulis. The sequence goes on along the minus strand of JAXQQM020090757.1, from coordinate 15,485 downwards.
CAATGTTATAGACCACAAGCTGAGCCAGAACTATGCTCTGATACCACTGTAATATCTCGTTTTGGGGATATCTCTAAAACACGGCAAAATCCAACCAGAGATTGACTGGGAGGGAATTTACCAGATATGTCACCTCTAAAAGAGGTCAAGATCCAGAGGCTACCTGGCCCTTTCCAAACTCGGTCTAGGAGTGAAAGATAACACACCAAGTGGTATAGAACTAGAGCGCTCAGAAATAATAATAGAAATAGAAAGAGAATACAGCAACTACGGCAACAACGGCAACTATGGAAACTCAACCAGAAAACATAGAGAGAAAATGCTGAGCCATTTTATTAGTCTGAGAAATGTAATGAAGTAAAAGAGGTGATCTCGCCCAAAGCAAGTAAGAAAACACTCTCAGAAAAGACAAGAAATGGCTGCTCTATGAACTGCGTCCCAGCTGTTGGAAAAATGCCGTGTAGCTGCTACTGCTGGAATGGACTGAAGATTAGGGGCTGATCCCCTTGCCAGAATGAGCTGAAAAATGGAAAATCTCTTCTCCTCAACAACCCAGACAAGATCCAAAAACCATTCCAAGAATGGCCAACCCCAGAAATCACCAAAAACTACCTCCCCAGTGAATTACGCTGGCCTCCAAGGTACAACGCAGTGGCTGGATAGAAATAGTTGAAATACTACCAGAAACTCCGCCAAAAACCTCCGATGGGCAAAGGCTAACCCTTTGCTCAAAATCTTGGTGAAATCATCTGCAGAAACCCCAATCCGAAGCTCCTCCTCAGTGGACTGCGTCCTCTCTCCCAGTGACTGTGCAATCTCTATAAGCTCCAGCTCCGCAACAAACCCAAACACTGAAACGACTCACAAAATACTAAAGAACAAACCTTTCCCAAGCAGGCACTCGAAGTCCCCCGGGGCTAAGGGTGAGATGTCCGCACGAAGACACTCGGTGCACTAAACAGTGTTGCAGATAGGCTAAAGATCCAGCGTGCTCAAGAAGACAAAATTCTCACTCCAAAATCAACAACTCAAGAATGATCCAAATGAGGAGGCTCCTCCATCTTTTATAGCATTGGTTTCCCTCCAAAACCCAACGTGGCCTCTCTCTCTCCTCCACATCCTCATCCTTATCTACGCAGAAGCTTCTAGAGTGTACGTAGGCCCTCCTCCTCTACGTGGTGTTTGGCCCCCGTGACTCCCCCTTCAGTCACAACGTTGTGCTACTAGGTGGATGTTTTATTCTACTTAAGTGAGTTAGACCCTCTTTACTCACTTTTTAAGTATTTACAAACCATAGACCGAAAAACTATACAAAATCGAATATTCCAACTAGCTGTCGCTAATTAGGAATATTACAGAACTTTATTGTACTATGGATTCCATCTATGTTTAATGTAGTTTAAACATGTTCAAAATAGTAGATTTCATTGTTGGTTTTTTTTCTTATACTTTTTATTTTTCCCACTCTAATCCTATTCTCTATGGATCTTTTTTTTCCCCTAGATATATTTTATAGAGTTAGAGGGGGGGGGGGGAGTGCATTTTTGTATTGTGTAGTTTTTTTTTCTTTGAGGTTATTGTCTTCACACCGCTTTGCTAGTTAAAGTACTTGTGGGAGGATAAAATTATCATTGAGAGGTAGAGAGTGCTTTCCATGTATCCATGCAATTGCATCTTTGGATAATCATGGTTGGTGTGGAATTGGAAGTGTTTGAATTCCCCTTGGATATTTTTCTTAAGAGATATTAACTAAAGTTTGTGCTTACAACTTTAACATATGTTTAGTTGTTACATTTGAAGATCATTGTTATTGATCCTTGTATCTCGACATCTTGAATTAATTAAAAACGAGAAACACTCACAATTAGGTTCTTAGACCCCGTGGCGAATATGATTCAATAATGTAGCTCAATATTCAAAATTACATCATATATGCTCACAATTTTTTAATTTTTTGCATGCAAATCACTCTTTTATAGGTAGATTTTTATGTTGTGAGAAAATTTGTGTATGATTCACAAGGTGAGAAATTAATCTTTGGTGTAGTTGCATATTTTAGGTTTGATAATTATATGTCATTTATAGGCTATAAATATCTTTAAAGTTTCACTTCTAATTGAGTATTCAACTGAACATATTTATTATCTTATACATAAGTATTTTTTCCTCCTCCCACCTTTGATAACTTCCATAACAATTAGGTAGGGAATTGCAACTTTGATGCTATTTTCTTGTTTAGTAAAATATTTGCAAAGACTTGATAAAATTTTATAATTTATTCAAAGTGGTAGAATTTACAATTTATAAATTTCAAGGTCTAAATTTTTGAAGTCTATTTCTTTAAAGGGTGCTAGCTCAATGGAAGAGCATATGCTTTACAAGCAAGAGGTTGGTGGCTCGATTCCGCCATGCCCTGATATTCATATGGAATGGTGACGATTAATTTTTGGTGACGAAGACTCTTTTGACCATTACCAATGAGCTTATGATGACATTTTTCATGACAGACATTGAATGTCACCACAAAGCCTCTACTTTTTTCGATGTCACGTTTGGTGATGTTCAATTTTTGGTGATAGAGATTTTTTTTTACCATCACCAATGAGCTTATGGTGACATTTTTCTACCCTCACCAAAATATGAAATGGTGATGGTCAACGAGCGTCACCATATATATGCATCAGTAGTGACAACCATGACAGGTCCATCACAATAAATCATTGTTATTCATATCGTGACGGTCACTCTCTGTCATTATAATCATTTTGGTGACGGAATTTGAATGTCACCATAATAAATATATTTTTGGCGACATCACCTTTGGTGACATTCATATTTTTGGTGACAGAAGCTAAGGTCTGTCACCATTTTTCATATGAAATGGTGATGATCACTATCTGTCATTAAAAATCGTTATTGGTGATGGACTTTGAATGTCACCACAACGACTATACTATTGGTGACACCACCTTTGGTGATGTTCAACTTTTAGTGACTGAGACTCTTTTGACCATCACCAATGAGCTTATGGTGACATTTTTTAACTCTCACCAATGAAATTTTTTGTTGTAGGAACTTTAACCTAAGAAATGAATCGATTCTAGAGCACATTCTCTTTTGGATCCAAGATGTGGAGTGGCTCTCATAGAAAATCTCATTCGGGTTCTACCTTTATCAAGTTCCCATCAATCACATGAGAGTTATCATGGACATACTTTTTTAACAAACAAAAATGAAAAAAATTATCATATGCCTAGGCAGAGCCAACTGATATGCGAGTTGCCTGAATTTTCAGGGATTTTAAAAGGCCCACAAAATCGTGGTGCCAACTTTTCAGAAGTTCTAGTTCTTAGAGTAGTCTTTCTACATTTTACTCGTAAATAAACATGGTCCCCAATGCTGAATTCTTTATCAACCCTCTTCTTTTTTACATAATGCTTTTTTCAATATTGTGTTGTTTTCATGTTCTGTTTAATCTTCTGAATTATATGTTCCATTTCCTACAAATATTTGACCCAAATATTATTCTAACTTTCGGTTGACTCCAACTTAGTGGTTTGTGACATTTTATGCCATATAAAGGACTCATTTTAATGGAATTTTGGTTGTTATTGTTATAAGAAAATTATGATAAATGCAGAAAATAATCCCACTTTGTAGGTTGATCCATGACATAGACTCGTAGCATATCCTCGAAGATTTGATTAATCCTTTCCCTCTACCCATCCATTTGAGGGTGATAAGTAACATTGAAATTTAACTGGGCCCCCATACCCCCAAACAAAGGTTTCCAAAAATTGGAGCTAAATTTATTATCTCTGTCTAACACTATTTCTTTTGGTACCCCATGTATTCCAAATATTTCCTTAATGAAAATATTTGTGATCCAAGCAATCCCAAATGTACAATGCACTAGTATAGAGTGTATTTCTTTATTTAAAACATCCACCACCACCATGATAGAATAATGGTGGAGTTTTGTCCTTGGTAATCCAGTGATAAAGTCCTTTGAAATTAATTTCCACTTCCATTCGAGAATGTTTAGGGGAATTAAAATTCCAAGGGGTGTTGATGTTCACCCTTTACTTCTTGACATTCTATGCATTTTCTTAAATACTCAGCCACATCCTTCTTCATTCCTGGCCAAAATAAGTTTTTCCTTAATTCAATGACCATTTTATGGTATCCAGGATGGCTTGCATATGGTTTCCTTTCATACTCATCTAGTATTATTTGTTTTAGTGCTATAAAATTGGGAACATACAACCTATTTTGGTGGGTGAGTAATTATTTTAAATTTTCAGCATATTCTAGAATTTTTGTTTCATGTATTTTTTTTTTGAATTTCCAGATATTGAAGATCTTGTTGCCTTGATTTTCGAATTTGTTCCAAAAAACATGTACTCATGCTACTAATAGACATCCCTATCGCAACATGAGCATTTCCCCTTAAAGCATCAACAATTTTATTTTCTTTCCCTTTTATATGTTTTTTTTTCAAATTCAAACTCACTGATGAATGTTAACCACCTTGCCTGTGTAGCATTTAAATCAGGTTAGCTAAGAACATATGTCTTACTAATGTGATATCTTACCGATGTATTTTTTTTTAATAGATAGTGTCTCCACATTTTGAGCGTGTGTATCTCTACTGCTAGTTGTAAGTCATACACACCATAATGTTTTTCATGTAATTTCAACTTTCTAGACTCATAAGTTATTACTGCATTTTCCTGCATCAACACTCCCCCAAGGCGTTCCAAACAACCATATGTATAAACGGTTAATTCCTTATTTCGGTCTACAATTTTTAATATAGGAGTTGTGGTTAAAAAAATTTTAACTTTTCAAAACTTTATTGACATTAGGTTCTCGACTCGAACTTTGTACACTTTTTCTATAAGTGATAGGATAATTCAATATTGAACAAACCTCTAGAAACCTTAGGTAATACCCTATGATCCCTAAAAATGAGTGAACTGCTAACACATCCTTAGGTATGGTCCAATTCATGATATCCCTAACCTTTTTGGGATCAACAAATAATCCATCCTTGGAAATAACATGTGCCGAATATTGTATTCTATCTTTTCAAAAATCACATTTGTTGAGTTTTTCATACAATTTATGTTCTCTCAACATTTTTGATACTAGTCTCAGATTCTCCTTCTGCTCTTTTATATTTTCTAAATACGCTAAAATGTCATCTGTATACTAACACAAACCTATCAAGGTATTGGTGGAGTATATTTTTCATCAAGAACATAAAAAATGTTGGTGCATTAGTGAGATTGAAAGGTAAAATTATGAACTCATAGTAACTATATGTGGTTGTGAAGGTTGTTTTCTGAATATCTTCATCTTTTATTCACAGTTGATGGTAACCATTTCTTATGTGAATTTTTGAAAATATAGTTTCTCCCCACACTTGACTAAAAAAATAATTGACTCAGAGAAATGGGTATTTTTGCTTGAGAGTTATATTATTCAATTGAAGATAATCAATACACATTATAAATGTATGATATTTTTTTGACAAAAGGTACACAAGCCACCCATGGTGAGACACTCGGTCTGATATAAATTTTTTTAAACAACTCTTGTAACTGCATTTTCATTTCTAGTAGCTCTAGTATCATCATTCGATACAAAGCTCTAGACACAAGAGTGGAACTTGGTACCATATCAGTGGTGAAATATATGTCCCTACTAGGGGGTAACCTTGGAATCTCTTCTAGAAGATCATCTTGAAGCTCACCAATGACAAGTAAGCTATTTAAACTTTCTGTTTATGTTTGTTGTTCCATTGTTTCCACCTAGCCCATGTATAACTTAGATCATTTTCTTGCACTCCTTTTCATCTTTGAAGTTGATATTGTTGAACTAATATTAGTTTTAGTTTTCCTCTAATCAACCCAATTTTCCCATCTTAACTCATACAACTTACTATTTTCTCTAAAAATTTTGGAACAACTCCCTATTCATCTAACGAATCCATGCCTATCAAAAAATAATAAGATCCTAAGGGAGAAAATTTAAAATATATTGTTGTAGTATAACCATTTAAATTAAGGGAACATTTTTGTCTTCGACTTGTCACTTTTCTTTTGGTACCAATAGCCAACTATACCAACCATACATTCTTAAATTTTCAGATTTCAAATTACGTATTTCTACAGTTTGGGGATTGATATAAATTAAAATATCCCTTGGATAATTTAAAACAAATGCAATCTTTTTTAGAATGGTAAATTCAATCTTAATAATAGTAGATTGATGCTCAACCTACCTATCTTCTAGTGTTATGCTAATCCTAGGAATATTTCTCGCAACACCATTCATAGTGGTTCCTCCAGAATTTCTTGAATATTATCGACAAATCTTGGATTATGTCGAAAATCCCTTAGTAAGGGTGGTTCGCCACAGCCCCAACACTTCAGTGGTTCCCTCTCCTTTTTGCCATTTTTCTTCTTGTTTTTCAACTTTGTGGGATTCAATTTAGCATAAAAATGTGTAGGAGGAAGTTAATTTCCCTGATTGAACTTCTTCCTTTGATGATCCTTACCAAACATATTAAGGTAAGGAGGCTTCTATATTTTTTCACTCATTCGAGGCTTGGTTCTAACCTTGTTTTGGCATGATTTTGCACCTTCACCTCTATTCTTGAATTGTTGATAGCACAACCTGGACTTTGGTACAGATTCATCCATTGATTTATGATTGTATAATTCAATCATGTCTTTATTAGAGGCTGGAAAACAATTTGAAAATCGTTGTACTTTGGCGTTTTATTATTTAATATAAGGCACATAATGTAACAAGTTTATAATTTTTTCTACAAATTCATCAATGCTTAGTTGTCCCAGCCTTAACTCATGGAATTCCTTAGCATGATCATCATATTATCACTCACTGAGGTACCGATACTTAAATGTTTTCTAGAATTCCTCCCAAGAAATTGTCTTTTCTTCTAACCAATATACACTTTTCACTTCTTCCCAACAAAGAGTAGCCTTGCCCTGCATCTGATAAATAGCTAGTGGGGCCTTAAAGTTACTTTCATATTCGTACACCTAGAAATAATTTATCATGTTCATCAGAAATTCTTCTGTGTCCTCCTCTTTTTATCGATAAAAAGTACTGGGTTTGATCTTCCTAAAATCTCCTTATACCTCAATTTTCTTCTTTCCTTTCTATACTTTTCGAGATATCTAACCTGGCTCACTCCACCTTTATATTTCACCGATTCTATTTCCACATTTTTCCTTTTCATCCCTTCTGGTTCTATATTTCTATGGTTGGACTTCTCAATCCCATCCCTTATCATTCTTTCATGCTCTGCACTAGCTTTCAACAGACATTCATCACTACTCTTGAGATATTCTAGCTCTTGTTGAAATTTTTTCACGATATCCATAAACTGAGGGTAGTGGAGTACTATCGAATTAATGTGTTTGTTAACATATTTTAGTTTTGGAGGCTTATTAATAGTCTTTATGTTGGTTTACATTATTTAATTACTATTAAAGGTATGTTCGTAAGTATTATTTCGGTGCACCTTTATATAGTTTTATTTGGACTTCATCATGGAATGTAAGGGTATTTTTTTGTCACAATGGAGAGTATATTTATTAAGGCCACCTCGTGCATTTCTAGATTCCACCAGATATTAAATCCATATTAACTTCGTATGCCCCTTATTTGTCATGCTTGGCCTAAGTTTTTTGCACGCCTACTATTCCCATGTGATCACACATGACTGGATCAATGAATATATTCCATGTAGCCTCTGTTCACCTGGAGGTAGTTGGTTCTCTCCCTCATCCATGAATGGTCACAATTCCAAGAGAAATATCGACAGTTTTAAATTAAAGCCGCAAATTAAAACCTAGTTCTTGTGCATACGTTGGAATTATCTATAATTTTCTCTGATGATGTTTGTCATTAGTAACATGAATGGAAACCCTACTGTCATTCTGTCACTAAATTTAGGCGATGGCTCTAGAATTCAAAGGTATGTATGCTTCCTCCATCGCTACGTAATATACTTGTCTATGTCTGTGGAAAGTTATTCTATTAAGTGTGTATTGGAATCAATGGTAATATTTTTTCTCCTACAGAGGTTGAATGCTATATAAGATCGTATTTACTCCTTTAATTTTTTTTCACTACCTTGGTCATTTAGGTGTTCTATTCCTCACAAGACTCCCTTACAATGAATCTCCTAGCCATATTCCACTTTATTTTCTCATCTACAGGTAAAATATTTCATTGGGTACATTTAATTTAGTACATAAGACAAAGATTTATCTGTGCACCTAAAATTAACCTATTGGTGTTTGTTTTCTTGTTAAATAGTATTATAGGAGTGCAAGAGAGATTCTTCAGTTTGTGGAGGTTTGGATAGCCTAAATTAGGTTTGGCAATCTGAACAAATGTTTCCAGCTAACCCCCTTGTACATATACTCAAACACATTTACTTCACCTATGTAGGATTTCCTTAATGTGGTAATCATAACACTACAATAATTATTTTAGCATTTCCCTACTTTGTATTCTACATGATGCATGGTCTCAGGATATTTCTTCAGGTATTTCCATTTATTCATATTACTTATTTTGTATTGTGTGGAACCCATATGGTGGCTTGGACCTCAACGAAACACTTACTGATCTTAAGTGGGAAAATTTATCACATAGGTAAAAGTGCTAAGTTTCAATATTCTTACGGTACCAACTCCACCATATTTTCATTTTGTTAGAAAAGGAGTGCAACTCTCAGCTGCCCTCCCTTATTTGGTCGATGCTTTTTATTTTCTTGGCTCTATGAAAAGACATATCTCCATTACTTGTTTCTTGGTACTATTTAATTGAAATGAGAATAACGGTATTGGTTTGTTAAGGCAGTTGTAGCCTCATTCCAGATATTTTGAATCTGCATTTTTTTCCCTAGAAATACAGGGATTACAATGAGCTTTGTACACCTTTATTAAAGGGTTGTAAACATATTTATTTTTATTTTAGTGCTGTTTATTTTTATTATATACCAAACATTTTGTGTGGCTATAGAAGATCTCCCGATATCAAACTGAGGGCTACGCCTTCCCGTCATAAATGGATTTTGGACATTGGTTTTCTTTGTTTCTTGTATTATTCATTATGATATTACTAGTATTTTCATAAAAATAATGATGTATATATGTGTGTATGTTTTGTTCATACTTTTTTCCATTGTCTACAAGAATTATTTTTTTGTCATCCGTTTCGAAAATTTTGCCACCATATTGAATTTCCTTCTGATTTTTTGAAAAATTATTTTAGACACTAATATATTAGATATTGTACATATCTCGACTCAAAATGTTATAGTGAAAAATATTTGTTAGGTTATCTCCTTCCGAGCTAAAAATTTGAAAGGTTTATGCTATGTTCTTAACTATTTTTTAATATTAAAATTTGTTGCTTAACCCGTTCACATAATTCCACTTACGTTTTTATCAATAAAAATTAAGGGCTTCATTCCTTACATAAACCTAGTTATATGAATTGGTCATGGGTTAAACGATAAAATATTCATGGTGTCAGCTATTACCTCAACCAGATTTGTATATCTGAGTTGATGCATACGAATTGTTTTTAGTCACTTATCAAGACAATTTTTTCCATGAATCAGGTTAAAAGGATTTTGTTCTCACTTCGTAAGTCAAGTGAAGACTTATAGGAAATATCTTTCTTGTTTCCTTTACCTAATTTGGATTTCCTACTAGGGTCTTAGACATGAAAATCTCACTAAAATAATATCTTTGTTTGATATTATTCATGTCATTTAATAGCCTTCACTCTACCATAGACACAACATTTACGATCTATTTTCTTTGATATGTGGTGCATATAAGTATTCTAACAAACCATGCTATTTGAACAGTACATTTATTGAGTATTACATGGATTTAAAGAATCAATAAACTATTGCAAAAGGTTTTGTAGCTCTTCCAGACCCCAAACTATTAGAGCTAATATTTCTATTAACACTTTAACTCATGGAACAATTTTTCTACCTATCATACAAAAATATAAGAAACACTCATAATAAGAAACTTACTTATTAAGTTTATATACGCAACCAAGATAATAGAAATACAATATTAACCTTGTTCTTAATAGCTATATTTATGTTTTTTTCTTCCTGAGAAATTGTGAAAAAATTACTGACAATGACATCCACCACATTAATCCTTATACATTTTTTTTTGTATTTGACAAGCATAAAAAAATCTATGTTCAAAGATAAGAAAAACACAGATATATTTCAATTATTGAAAGTTCCAAATGTATTAAGGAAAATATGAAAGTAACAAAAACCTCTAACTGACATTTCTTGCTATAAAATACGCTTGGGAAAGTACTTTTCCACCCAACATTGAACCAACCTCTGCTTCCCCCCGAGTTGGGATGTCCTTGCTTGGAATAAACACCGTTCTTTGATTCCAAATAATGTATTTTATACATTATTACTTAACATATTTTTCCTTGGTAGCGTCACACTTTTCAGGGTTTTGCTAACCCACCAACCTAGGATTTTTCTTAGTTTATTTTTTTCCTTTAAACCGTTCTTTTCTCTAGCGCAATGATTTTTTTAGTATTTTATTCAACTGAGTATTTTAAGGAACTTTATAATAATATGATTGACCACATTTGTTTCCATATTTTACAAGCATCTCTGACTGAAGTATTTCTTTCCCACAAATTTTCTAGCATTATTTATAAAATTTATTTATTACATCATTGTTTTTAAATCGAGGGCATCATGGTTTACTAGCCAACATACCAAAAATAGTTTAATGAAAAGAAAGAAATGTTCCCATACCAATAGAGGCATATTATATTATCATTACATGCATAATAATAATAATAATAATAATAATACCAAAATAAGGAAAATATTAAACTAAATAAATAAGGGACATTTAATTGATATTTCAAAGAAATAAAACTAAATTTAACAATAATCATTATAGTTTTTATTTAATTGGAATGAGAATTGTATGTTTCATCAGTTGTCACTATTACACAAAACACAAATATTTCATAAATTGGACTAATGGGCCACTTACAACATGTCTTCAGAGACTTGAACCCATGCTATTGGTAAAAATATTTCTCACTAAACCACTTGATTTAAAATCCTTTGATAATAATCAACATTAATATTACTGATAATGATAATTATTATACTTACTAATAATAAAGTATCTTAATTAATAATAATTAATTTTAAGTAATACTAACTAATAATGTTTATTTTCATAATTAATGTCAATAATAATCATTATAAATAAAGTACTACTCATTATAAAGAATGTAACATTTAATTGGTGTTATTACGAGCCTAGATCCATGTTAACTCTATATCTACCAAGTTCATCAAATCTCTTTTCACTCTAAGACAGGTTTGCATTTCAAGATATTCATCCCTCTCATCGCTTTGTATATCGAGCTAATATGGATCTAGATTGGTTTACTTATTAATTATAATTAATTATAAATATAAAAATAAATACAATTATTAATTTTATATTTTATTTTTATTTTTTATTTTGACCGACTGCAAATGTCACACACTAGAACATCCCTAACATACTAGGCTAAAGGTTTCCTCTCGGCACAATTAGTAATATTAAAAAAAGGAAGAAGAATAACTAAAATTAAAAGAATATGATTATAATATCCCTATTTTTAACATTCTATAAATAGAGGATATACATAAAAGCCAGGGGGGCCTCAGAAATAAAATATGTAAATATATATTAATTGTGGAAATTACTATATATAAATGTGGAAATGAGACCATAGAGTAAAGATGGAGTAAATTGAGACCAGGAATTCAAAATCCATGAGGTTGGACTATATTCCAAGGACTTTCCCAAAATTCTCCAAAAAACCTTGGAGAAAAATAAAATAAATTGAATTTGATTAGATAGGACAAAAATATCTAATAAAAGCCTGACTAAAGTGGAAAGTTACTAAGAAGAGGTAAGAATAAAACTACAAAGTGGAAAAAGTAGTTTTAAAGAAGCTTTTGTGGAAGAAATAATGTAAAGCCTAGGCTAAGGGAAACAACATCCCAAATTAACTGCACATGGTTATGGAAACATGTTGAGGGAAACAAGCTTAGATAAGCTATTCCTAGTTAGAAAAGAGGTTTTCTACACTCGGGAGGATGTGGTCTCTGCTCGTGGGAGAGTTGTGGATTAAGCTGAAGGTTGGGAGACAAATAGCCTTTATTACAGTGGTATGCACATTCTATGAAGTTTCTTTTTTATAGCAGTGTCAGTATTTATTATCTTATTCTATAAGGAATGTAGATAAATTGTTAAATTACAGATTCTGAATTGAAATTATTTAATTTAAATCTTATAGGTTATGTGTATTGTAAAATGTCCTAATTCAATGAAGTAAACATGATATGTATTTCAAAGAAATTAACCATATATGAAAATAGTTAATCTCTCTGTGATGTTACATAGACAAATTATAAATTAAGGGTAAGTAGACGGAATCTCTAAACCCTTGTTAGGATCTAGACCCGTTGCTTAAATCCCATAATTTATATCTAAAAAATTACTAGTTGAATTTACAAAACATGTATGATTAAAAGATATGTGTTACTTCAGCAAGAAAACTAGTAAAGAGTATCAGTAAAGAGATAATTCCAAACAAGACATAATATAGCTATATTAAATGTATTGTAATATATATTTTAATTTAGTTCACTTGGTATTAAAATCAGATGTAGAACAAAAATTAATTTTCATTGACTTTCATCAAGAAAGGATTACACAATTATATTTATAAAATCAGTCATACTGATAAATACATAATGTATAAAGGTATGTAACTATGTTAAAACCTTATTTACATTTAGTCATCACATTCGAATAAAAACCTCCAAGGGAATGGAGTGAGAACAATCTTAATAAAATTATTATAAAAATTGTATCAAACATAATTGTACTTTCAAGTACATCATAGTGTTTATCCAATTGTCATATACAAGTTATAAAGATAAATTTTGGAAGGTGGACTCAAACAGTGGAGATCTTCCATTTATCTGGTGACCAACCTGAAAGAGGAAGGGAGAGATGATCAACTACTTTAACTGTTGATCATACATATTCATCTTTGAAGATAAATATGTTAGAATAAACTTGAAACAAATCAAACGATAAGGGTGAGGATTTTTCTAATAAAAATGAAAAGAATAAAAGTTAAAAGAATCACAAGGAGTAAGAGTACCTGTGTAATTAATTATCCGGAGTGAAATGTCTTCCTGTGCAGATAAAACAAAGAAATTGTAAATCATTAATAGTTGAATTAGAACATAGTTATGTGTGATAGAAATTAATGTGATAAAGTGAATAACTAGTATACTAACCTAAAGGAAGAGGTACTCTGGAAACAGATCAATATCATTCAAAATGGTTCTATCATATGACCATCTAGGAAGAATAATTTCCTTGTCTAATGAAAATTTAAAATGAAGTAAATTTTCATAATTAAGATTCAAAATGAATGAGTTCACTAATAGTTATATTACTGATATAGAATGCTACAATAATGAAAACTCAAAACTGGTCTTATACTGACATCGTCAAAATTGTCTCTAACTAGAGGAAATCTAACGGTTTGAAAATTAAACTCTGTATGTAGTTTCTATGTTATATAAATGAAATTTTTTCATGACTGTGTCGACTGGAGAGACTGGGAAAATAGAGGCAACATGAAATGAAAGCAAGGAATACGTACCTATAACAGTAACTACAAAAATGAAAGGCATATAAATGAACTATATATAATATTACACATCGTTATGTAAAGAAATAATGGAGTTCCTAGTCTAATTTAGGCTAATAGGAATAGGATAATGAACTAGATCGAGATTCTAACCCACAAGAAATAGTTTACAAACTTATCATGACGAATAAGCAAAAATACAATTTTTTCTGTGTTAAAAAGCTAGTTAACTTCGGAAATATACCAATAAATGAATTTTGAATTGTATGGGTATGGGGAGTAAATTATCAACTCGTTGTAGTCAGATAAGAAACTAAAATAATTTTGTATAAAACCCAACATAGTTGGAATCTCTTTCCAATTTGAATGTGCTAAGGAAATTATAAATTAATAACTTAGAAAATAAATTAAGAACAATGATTCATTCTACATTTCCACAAGTTAGCCATAAAGGTTAATAAAAATGCCTCAGCCCTATACATTTTGGGAAAATCTATTCAGAGGGTAGCTACGAAGAGTCAATAAATATGAAAGTTCCTTCGGAAAATAAATAAGAAAAAATTCCCAGAACATAAAATGAAATTTCAAAAATCAAAATTGAATTTGAGGTCTTTCACTACTGAGAAATTTAATGAATAAATAAAACTATGAAGTATTTGTCTAAGGTTCTAAGTACGATTCAAGGAATTTGAATAGCAAGTTTAGGAAAGGAAATAGTTTTTTTCGTGTTGCTCTCAGGAGAAAAGGCTGAAGGGAATGCGATTTTGAACCTCTAGTCCAGGAAAAAAAGAAGACTCTGTCAAAACCGTATAACCCATGGTTAAATATATAAATGAAAATGAAATTAAATTATCAGAGAATAACACAAATAAAACAGGGTGAGCGAAGTTAACATTTCAGTTGGGAAATGCTTAAATAAGCTGTGAGGGTAAGTAGAGCAGTTAAATGCTGGAAAACTCAAAATGAACACAGAGCAAGAGTGGTCTATAATGATTCATTGCAAACTTTGATACAAAATTTACCTCTGTGTAATTCTTTCTTTGTGCTAGCATAACTCTGGAAACGCCGAGACTAAATGACTACACTGAAAATAAATTGGGGAAAAATGATGACTCTTAGGGTTTCTAAAAACATCAACGCTACCAGGAAGGATGATAATACCATTATGAAGCGCATGTGACCAGACTATCTCAAAGGACCAAATCTTAATTGTGTATTAGAAACAAGGCGAGGATGGTATGGTGAAAATCCCATCTAAATATCTGTTGATAATCACATACAAAATTGAATTTAACACATCCATTAAATAGAGTACTGCATCATAATGAGAACCAGACTATGGACAGCGGATTAATAATAAATAACTTAGCATTAATAAGCATTTCAATGAGGGATGTATATTTACCTTTATAAAAACATATGTAATATATATTAACCTTGTTAATATGTTGAACATATAGCTCAATCAACCTTCGATTAAATTTACCTACTCCCCTAATGGTTGTATATCCATGTGGATTACATTAAAATGTGGCATATGTTAAAATTGTGATATATGGAAGGTGGTGTTTCAAATGGGAATTTCAAATTGGCTTGATGAGGTAAATAGGAGAGTGGGATAAAGATTCATAAGTCTTTTAAGCCCATGTTGTACGGGTTCATTAAAATTAAAGAAGGTTATATACTCACGT